>OU538789.1:0-27500 GCA_912999815.1 Campaea margaritaria | reverse complement strand
CCCAAACCGCCGCTCCCTGTCTCCCCAGATCGTCCAAGTGTGGTCCCAATGCTCTCGAACCGGAAGGCTTTTTCGTCATCGCAATCGAAGATCTACTCGCTGTCGCGACCTGTCTCGTTGGCTTGCAGGGTGTTGGAGCTTTGGCACTGAAGAAGTGTTTTAGGGCAGTTGCTGTCGCCTTACACTTCCTTAACAGTTTTGATTGTGCCAAAGCGTCTTCAGGGTCTTCCTCCTTCTGCTTCTGTTGGTCGGCTATTTTTGTTTGAAGTCGCTCCGATCCGCTTTGTAGACCATGACTCGGGCCCGGGAGAGGGAGAGGGGCGGGGCAGGATGCCGTTGCCGTGTCGTGGCCGGGGGCTTTGAGGAAGCTGAGATCTTCCCCTCTGCCCTCGTACACGATAACCTCGTGATGTTGTGAGGCTATAAGGCAACCATTCCTGTCCACCACCTCCCCCCTCTCGAATCCAAGCGTCATGACGTCCACACTGACGAGAGCGGGTCTACCTCCCAATGGACCCTCTCCGAGACTACTGAGCAGAGCACAAGCACGGGCGAAGGGTGAGACGCCATCCCACTCGAACAGCACAACCACCTTGTCAGGTAGTTGTGCTATCCGGCATGGTTGGCCCCCCACTCTCGCCTCAGCGAACGAATCTAGCTTTGCTCTTCTGATTCTAGTCTCGGAGGTGTTTCCATTGAGAAGCAGAGCCAGTCCCGGCGGGATCGTGACTTTGCCTCCTCTTTCTGCCCGACAGAAGGAGACTCCTAGCTTCTCGTTGTCGTTGTCCATGAACATTGCCACGCCTCTAATCCTTATCCCCGGGGAACCGACCGCGCCTTTTTGCAGCAATTCGTTGGCTGTTAGTGACTGGGTGGTTGAGATGACTAATCCCGGGGATGCGTCCGATGTTTGAGGCTGTGGCTGGAGGGGAGAGGGCGATGTGTGTAGGGGGAGTGTTGACATTTGTGTGGTTGGGTGTGTGAGTGTGGGTAGTGTTTGTGGAAGTGTGGGTGTTGGTACGGGTGTATCAGGAAGCTGATCTCTTCGGAAGGCCGTTGAGCCGTTTGCTGCTGCTGCGCTTTTCGCCACTACGCTCGCGTAGTCCAAGAAAGGTGTTCGGGTGGTCAGGTCCTCCATGATGGTTGGAAGTGCGGATTGTGTGAGCTTGGCCTGGATTTTGATCTCCAGGTCCATCCTCTCCCTGCCATACCTTGGACAGTCGAACAGTAGATGCCATATCGTTTCATCGTGGCTGGGATCACAGATGCAAGATGGACTGTCCTTTAAGCGGAAGCGGTGCAGGTACGCCCCGAATCCTCCGTGACCGGTCAGTATTTGGACATGGACAGGTGTTAGCGTCATGTCTTTCAGAGCTCGTCTCGCTAAGGAGACGGTAGGAAGGAATGCCTTCGTTACTGAGCCGGTGGTGGATGATTCGTAGCGCGCCTGCCACTTCTGGACAGTTTTCTCTCTTATCTGCTTTCGGATGAACGATATGGGGACCTTGCTGTAGTCCGGGGCGGTCTTCTTTTTAAGCGCAGCATTTTTCGCAAGTTCGTCGGCGCGTTCGTTGCCCGGCGTACCTACGTGTGCTCTTAGCCAAAAGAACCTCACAACCCGTCCCTCCTCTCCGATCTCTTTTATGAAGCTCTTTGTTTCGAGTGCCAGTTGGTGAGTAACCGATGCGTTTCGCAGCAGGTCGAGTGACGATCTTGAGTCACTCATGATGTTAATTTCCTGCGCTGCTCTCGATTGTCTCGCCAACTTGACAGCTCTGAAAAGAGCGTAGAGTTCAGACTGGAAGACCGTGTTGTGTGGCTCTAAACGGAAGGTGGAATACTTTTTCTCTCTGTTCTCCTTCCACAGGGTTAGGGCTGCCCCGACTTTGCCTTCGATCTTGCTGCCGTCGGTGTAGATGGTCGGACCGACTATTCGCAGTTTGTTGATCGTCTCGGCGTCGAGGTTGTCTAGGCGCTCGTACTCGGTTGTTATGAGTGACGCTGGGTGGGGGTTTTGCAACGGGCCCACCTTGCGCTCTATATCCCTTCCCGGTGGAACGAAGTCCACAGAGTATCCTTTCCTGGCCTTGAAGAGATCGGCGGCTTCTTGTACTCTGAGGTCCAGTGGTAGCAATCCCGATAGAATGAGTGCCGATGTTAGAGAGACAGTGCGGTACGCCTTGCAGATCTTCTGTGCGAATCCCCTTTGGAGCGAGTCAAACTGGTTTTTCACCATAATTTTCTCCGCCGCAGGGGACCACGCGCTCGCCGCGTACAACACTATCGGCTCTATCACCGACACGTATATGGTCCTTGTTATGCTTCTATTTAACCCCCAGGTCACTTTCGCTGCACACGCTAGCTGTTTATAAATATCTGCCGCCTTTGCGCAGGTCGCGGATACGTGTGCATTGAAAGTGAGCTTGCAGTCTATTACCAGTCCCAACAGCTTTACTTCGTTAACCAAGTTTAGCCGAGTACCGCACATGTGAACTTGGGGTGGGTCGTACTTAAGTTTCTTCGTGATGGTCATCGCGTTGGTCTTGTGCGCGGCGAAGTTTAACTTATTTTGTACTCCCCATTCATGTACGGTAGCTAAGGTGGTTTCGGCTTTAAGCTGTAGGGCGCTGACTGCATGGTCTGAGAACACAAGGACCACATCATCTGCAAAAGCCTGACAGAATACACCTGAAATTGCCATTTTGTGCAACAGCGGATCCAGGATTAGGTTCCAGAAGGTCGGTCCGCCAATGGATCCTTGGACACATCCCTTCGTGGTTTCCTTCTCGCTGGTCGCTCTGGCATAGTTGACTTTGATCTTGCGATCTTTCAGGTATGATTCCACCAGGGCATACAGGTTTCTAGGGCACTTTCTTTCTACCAACTGTCGCTTCAGTGCTGGCCACCAGGCGTTGTCGAAGGCTCCCTCTATGTCCAGCGAAACCATTAAGACGACTTTTTTCATTCGTACTTCCGCTTTGACATGTTGTATTAGGTCATAGAGGGCCTCCTCCGTCCCGCGCTGTGGCATGAAGCCGTATTGCTTTCCTGAGACACCCGGCAAGAGATGCCACTGAATTCTGGTGATGAGAAGCTTCTCGACTATCTTTCCGAGGACCGAGAGTAAACCGATTGGTCTGTAGGACTTTGGATGGGTGTAGTCTTCTTTCCCTGGCTTACGAAGAATGCAGACGTGTGCGACTTTCCACTGCTTGGGGAAGTGTGGTAGGGATAGGCACTTGTTGGCCAGTTCCATGAACACCTCCCTGTTGCTGTGAATTGCCGCAGTGCAGATATCGGACGTCAGCCCATCTGGACCGGGTGCTTTTTTCGGATTTAGGCCCCTAAGGACCGTATCCAGCTCCGCAGTTGTGAAGAGTGGGTCGTCGTCCGACAATGTTGTTAATTCTGCAGGGGTTTTTCCTTCCGTCAATCCTCTTGTGGTCTTGTGATGGTCGGTTTCGGATTCCACCGAGTCGTCAGGATAGAAGGTTTTCGCTAAAAGTTTCGCTGAGTTTTCTGGGCTTAACGTTAAGCCCGCTGCGTCCCTTAATAGCGTATCCTCCTGCCGTCTGGCTGTCTTCCTCAGAACTCGGTAGATTCCGTCCCACATACTCTCTCGGTCTTGCGTCGAGCAGAATTCCTTCCAGTGTTGCGTGGCCTCCTCTTCCGCCTTCCGCTGGTAGGAACTCTTCGCTTCTACATACTGGTCGATGACGAATTGTCTCCGGATGGGAGCGGCATTTCGGATTCTCCGTTTTCTCCTGAGCACCTCCTTCTTGAGCCGCTCAAGTGAATCGGTCCACCACGGGGGTTTCAACTCCGCCTTCCTCATTCTCAGCTTAGGCACTGTGTGTTCGCACGCATTGTGTATTGCCTCGGTGTACAAGCTGAGTAGGTCCTCCAGATCCTCAGGGCACTCGACTTTCTTGACCCTTTCGGGGGTGACGTCGCTCTCGGCTAAACCAACGGCGAGGTTTGTGGTGAAATCTGACCATTTTGCCTTTTTGGTGTTGTAAATGCGCGTCGATACCGGCCTTAGAGGTTCTAAGGCTTTCTCTAGGCGCATTGTAAAGGCGATTGCGTTGTGGTCTGATGTTGTGAGATTTCTATCCACTCTCCAGCCGTCGATTCTGCCCAGAAGCGACATGCTGCAGGCTGTAACATCCACAATACTGGTGCACATCCTGCCCTCCCTATGGGTCTCGAAAGTCGGTACCTGCCCTGTGTTGAGAATCTGAAGCTCCATTTCATTGAGAAAGGCATTGTATTCTCCTCCGCGGTGGTCCTCCACGCCGCCTCCCCACCATTGACTCTTCGCGTTGACGTCTCCTCCGACCAGTATGTTACCAGTTGGCATCCTCTTGCTTACTTCCTGAATCCTTTTAAGGTACGGGTCCAACTCTTGGTCTCCCTCGAGGTACACGGACACGATTCCTAGCTTCAGCGTGCCAGCCTTGAGCAGAACAGCGGCCACATTCTCGGTCACAAGCTGGGGGTCGTGAATAACCTCCAGCGTGTTCCCGAAAACAATGACCGCCGCTTTGACTGGCTTTTGCCGGCTCAGAGTACACTGGATGATCTGTGTACCCGGGGTCTGTTTCATTGCGCCTATTCTTCCCACGTAGGGTTCCTGAACTAGCGCAATCGAAACTCCCTGTCTCTGAGCCACCTGCATAAACTCCGCTGTTACCAGTTTCGACCGCTGTAGGTTGGCTTGGATGAAGTTTAGCCTGCCCTGCGGTCGCACCGCGCCCGCTCCCCCGGGGGAGACCGTCACGTCAACTCCCGTGGCGCCCGTCTCAGCAATAGGCAACCCTTGACCTCGCTATGAAATCCCACCTCTGTCTCTCCTGGCACTCTTCGCTGAAGGCGGAGTGTGCCAGCTCTGTCGTCTCTCGCTTGGATTTTTTACAATTAATGCAGGTTGGGGGTCCGGATTTCTCCTTGACCGGGCACTCTCGGGCTGCATGCGTTCCGCTGCAGTAGCCGCAGATGGTCTTTTCAGCATTGCATAATCGCCTTGTGTGCCCGTATCCTAAACACTTTGTGCACTGCACAAGAGGAGATTGGTCTTCAATCCGTGATCTTCTGAGCCCCAGATGTATGTTTCCTGCTTCAGTGAATGCTTTCCAAACGATCGGCGACAGCTCTAAGACGGGGTGGCACTCCAGAGCGTTCCGGGCCCTCTTTCTGTAACGGACCTTGATGTGCTGATCCGCCACTCCGACGCCCTGCAGGAGGTGTTGATTCTGTGCTTTGATCAACTCCACCATTTCCGCGTCAGTGTAGCAGGCCAGCACACCTCGGACACATGCCAGGGGATTTGCGTTCGTCGGCTCCTGCACCTTTAGGCCGCTCGTCTCGGTCATCCGCTTTTTGGCCTTCTGGAGGTCCTCCTTGCTTGCGCAATTTAGGACCACCTTCTGGTTCCGGGCTTTCCGAACACCATCGACTTTCACTCCGGACTTGCGAAAGTCCAGAGCTACTCTCACCGAGTCGATGATGTTATCGCCCGTTTTTTTCGGATCCGTTGACGAGATGATGAGTGTGTGTTTGGGCTTTGGAGGGGGCGGAGGTTTCGCCACCGCCTGAGCATACGTGACCGGGCCTTGCGGGCGGTCTACGGTGCTCATGTCGGTGACTTCTTTCCGCAGCGTGTCCAGAGTCTGTCTGACCTCTTCGATGACTAGTTCCGTACCCAAGTTGGGTTTCTGGGGGCTTGGAGACCTCTGCTTACAGTCTCGTAGCTCTCGGAGGTCAGACGACACGATATCCAGCCTTTCACACAGCGGCCTGAATTGCTCTGTGATGTCAATTTTGGGGGGGGGAGGGAGGGGTCTTTCCGGGGGATTTGCGACGGTGTGCATGGTCTCCCTCGCGATCATCTTCAAGCTGGCAACATCTGTGCGCAGCTCAGAGATGATCTCGGGGGTGAAAGTGTCGTTTGCGGGTTCTCGGGTTGCTGTTGTCTGTGGGAGTTCGGTTATCGACTGTTGTACCGTTTCCGTCGTTCTACGCAGCGAATCTATTTGATTTTGCATCGTCTGGATGCCACCGGACAATCTGGCCATCTCTGCCTCTAAATGCGTCAGATCGACCGATGACGTCGCCGCAGTGCTCGCCGCGTAGTTGTGTAATCTTGCGTCCACAGCTTCCAGCTTCCCTTTTACCGCTTTTATGTCACCGAAAGGCCCCTCCGTTTCGTACCCTAGCCAGCTGCGGATGGCTCGGGTCTCTTTTAAACTGTCAGTGATGTCAGCCCTTGCCAGAACCATCTCCGCAGTCAGGTTCTGTTTCAGCTCGATCACTGCTTTGTTGTGCGCCCTCTCTATCCTCACGACCTCCTTTGCGTGCCGCGCACGTTCCTTCTCTAGGGAAGCGATGTGCCTTCCCCGAGAATCCGACAACGACAAACATATCTCGTAGAGGCCCTGAAGACTATTGGCCGCCGCGACTTTGCACTCCTTCTTCATTGTTGTAGCTAGCTCCAGGGCCTCCTTACCCTCCTGAAGCAGCTTGTTCGCTACCTTTGTAGCCTGGTCCATCTCCGCTCCCACTCGTCCCCCCCGGCCGGGAGCAGCGTACAGCATGCTCATACGTCTTCTCTCGGATGCACCGGACCCCACCGATGACCTGTCTAGGTCATCGAAGAGGTCCGACGCGTCCTGTGAGCCCGCTGCCGCAAACTCCCGCTCCGTACTGCCTTCCATCGGTGCTGTGTCTACTAAAGTGAAATTGCCGATGTTTGCTCTGGTGGTGTGGGGGGAGGTGATGGTAATAGTGGGTGTCTTCGGTGGTTCCAGGCCTAGCGTGTCTAATCCGGTGTTTGCAGGTAGTCGCAGGGCGGGAATCGACAGCTCAAGAGCTGCCGACTCGAGGCTCTGCGACACCTTTGTCTGTCTTGATAAATGTGTCACCGCCGTTTCCGACAATGCCTTAGGAGACTTCCTCAGGCCCGCCAGGAGTTTCTTTGTCGGTGACTTGGCAACAACCGAGGCCGCCCTTTTCATAGCTTTCTCCCGAAGGGTGCGTTTCGTCTTCTCTGCGGCGGAGGTGGAGGCCGCGGTCGGCTTTGGCTGTTGTTGCTGGTCCATTTTTGTTATGCTGTTTTGTTTATAATATAATTCTAAATCTAAGTTATTCTAATTTTCTAAAACTAAGCGCGTGTATGCAAAGGACTTACAATTTGTTATTTTTGACGTCTGGTGGTCTGCGTCTTCTCTAGTGTTGCGCGAGTAAAATACCCGTCGCGTCCGTAAGTTGGTGTGATGCACTGTGCGAATCGTCGTCTGGGATTGGCGCTCGCGCGTAGGCACTGTGGCTTCGTCCAATCCGAAGCTGGCAAGGCGCAGCTCGATGAGATGGGGCGTGGCCTGGGCCGCGCGGTCGGGGTATATGCGTGGGAGTGGAGGTGGCTTGTCCAACTAGGTCAGTCAAGCCAGCTGTGGTTGGCTGCCTGATTTAATGTTGGGGGAGGGGTAGGGGGGGGAACTTCGTACCTGGCGGTGGATGGTGAGCGCTCACACGCAGTCTTCGTCGGTGATGTAAGCGCTGGCTGGCTGGTGACGTCAGTGATGGTGAGCGCTGGCTTCTGTGATGGTGAGCGCCGTGTGACGTCAGCGATGGTGAGCGCCGCTTCCGTGTGACTTCAGTGATTGTGAGCGCAGTGATGGTGAGCGCCGTGTGACGTCAACGATGGTGAGCGCTGCTTCCGTGTGACGTCAGTGATGGTAAGCGCAGTGATGGTGAGCGCCGTGTGACGTCAACGATGGTAAGCGCTGCTTCTTGTGACGCTGGTGCTGGTGAGCGCAGTGATGGTGAGCGCCGTGTGACGTCAGCGATGGTAAGCGCTGCTGCTTCTTGTGACGCTGGTGCTGGTGGGCGCAGTGATGGTGAGCGCCGTGTGACGTCAGCGATGGTAAGCGCTGCTGCTTCTTGTGTCGCTGGTGCTGGTGGGCGCAGTGATGGTGAGCGCCGTGTGACGTCAGCGATGGTGAGCGCTGCTTCGTGCGACGTTAGTACAGGTGGGCGCAGTGATGGTGAGCGCCGTGTGACGTCAGCGATGGTAAGCGCCGCTTCCGAGTGACGTCAGTGATGGTGAGCGCAGTGATGGTGAGCGCTGCTTCGTGTGACGTTGGTGCTGGTGAGCGCTGTGATGGTGAGCGCCGTGTGACGTCAGCGATAGTGAGCGCTGCTTCGTGTGACGTTGGTGCTGGTGAGCGCAGTGATGGTGAGCGCCGTGACGTAGTACTGGTTCACGCTGTGATGGTAAGCGCTCCCTGGTGACGTCTCTGCGGGGGGTGGTGGGGTGCTCCGCCGGGGGGGGGGGGAGGGGGAGGGGGGAGGGGGGGGGGGACTGGATTTTCGCCGAGTACGTAGTTTTGCGCGCCGTGGAGCGGGCTGCGGGGGGCTGCGGGCTGCTTCGAGTACTTGGTTTCGCGAGCCGTGGATCGGAATGTGCCGAGTACGTGATTCACGCGCCGCGGATGGAATGTGGCGTGACTTTTGCTGCGCTGCGCTAACTGGGTCAGGTCGGTTCAATGACTCGGTTTTCGCACAGCTGTTTCACGTTTTGGACGATAACTCCTGAACCACTGGTCCGATTTCGACGATCCTGGTGTCAAACGGCTCGTACTCACGCAGTCTATATCCTGGTGTTTACGGCTTCTCGGTGACTGGTATGGCTTCGATGTTGGTGCTCTCCGAGGTCCCAGATGGTTGTCGGGAAAAACTTCGTAACTGTTCCTGTTGTGGCAGGGACTCGCGAACACGAATCCTGATGAGATGGATGACGATTTGCACAGCACGATCACTTTTGGACGCGTAACTCCGCGAATTAATTTCGAAATAAATTTTAATTTATTTTATCGCGGAGCGAGATGTTTGCTTGACCGTGTCTGGGCAGTTACTGGGTTAGGTTAGGTTAGGTTAGGTTAGGTTAGGTTAGGTTAGGTTGAACCATGGCGAGTCGACAAAACATTGTATTACCCCAGGAGGGTACCGCCACTTACAGTGGCGGAGAATCCCTCACCGGCTCTCCCGAGCCGGTCTGCCCCTCGTACTCTGGGGGGGGCACCGACCGCTATGAGAGTTTCCACTCTCCCGACCCAAGCGACCACCCTGACACCGATTTGCCCGCGAACGCGGATCTGAACAGGGCCCTCGTCGACCGTCTTCTTCGGAGGAAGAAGAGGGAATCGACGAGAGCAAGAGAGGCTCGTGTTGTTTTGGCACGATGCCCCACCCCTACGGACGAGACACAGCCTACACCGGCGAAAACGGTGAACTTATCCGATTCCGACTCGGACATGAGTTGCGAGACGGTGGCGTCCCAAGCGTCGTCGTTGTCCTCCAATCGTTTTTGGAGGAAGCGCGCGAGGGACGCCCCCGGCTCGGGCTCAAGTGAGGACCTGGCGCCATCGGCCAAGGCACCGAGCAAGAGAGGACGTGGCCGTCCTCCCTCCACCGGCCAATACGTTGGCCTTGCCAAGGCCAAGGCCCAATTAAATGCGGCAAAGGCTGAGGAGCTTCGGCTCGAGGCCGAAATGGAGATGGCGGAAGAAGTCAGGAGAAAGAGGGAGACAAGGGCCGCCATCTTCCGAAAATCCCCAGTGCTCTCCCAGCAGGGCAGAAATGAGCCGGAGACGCTGGACCTGGAGAAGGTGGTCCAGGAGTCCCTGGAGACAATCACACAGGTCGCCAGAACATCAAAGCACCTGAAGGGGACTTATATCAGGGCCCTAAATGAAGCCGCCGACGCCCTGAAAGTCTCCTTCACGGAGATGAAGGTGCGTACGGCCACAGAGGAGGTTGCGCGGTTGGAGGCGGCCAACGCCAAACTCGCGGCTGAATTGGCCGACATCAGGCGAGAAATGGCGCAGTTGCAGCCCGCCGTGGCCCCGACCCCGACCCCGACCGCGGATGAGATGGTCCGAGCCGTGATGGCCCAATGTGGGGCCATGATAACATCACGGTTTAAGAGCCTAGAGGAGCTTCTCCTACCTGAAAAACGCCTGCGGCCCCCTCTGGCCGCAGATAGAAGGAGAAGCACGGCCTCGGTTGAGACTGCCATCCAGACGCCCATCCCCCGTGAGGCTTCCCCGCCGCGGACGGAGGAGGTGGTAGAGGCCTCTTTTGCGGCTGCCGTCAAAAAGCCCACGAGGAAGACTCCGAAGGCCCCTGCCCCGGAGACAAAGAAGACGAAGGCAAAAAAGGCGGCCGAGCCTCAGCCTCTGCCACCTCGGGCTCAGCCCCGGCCCAAACCCCGATCCCAACCGGACGAGGAATGGACTGCAATGCCCCGAGGTGGTAAGCCAAAGAAGACAAAGAAGAAGGGCACGGGATCCCCCGGGCAACCATCGGCAAAAAAGAAGGCCCCCAAGCTGAAGGCCCCCCGCTCCACAGCGGTGGTCCTGACGCTGCAGCCAGAGGCCGTGGAGCGAGGGATTACATATGGCAAAGTGCTCCTGGAGGCCAAACAGCGCGTCGACATGAGTGAGCTCGGTATTGACGGCGTGCTGTTTCGCACCACGGCCACAGGAGCACGCCTCCTCAAAATCCCTGGCGCAGCGAGCGCCGAAAAGGCCAACGCCCTGGCCTCCAAGATCAAGGAGGCCATCGGAGAAGAGGTGGTCCGGGTATCCAGGCCCGAGAAATGCGTGGAGTTGCGCGTTGTGGGCCTGGATGACTCGGCCACAAAAGAGGAGGTGGTGGAGGCCGTAGCTAAAACCGGTGGCTGCGCTGCGGAGGCCATCAGGGCCGGGGAAATCGTCCGCCGGGTCGGCCGTCAGCAGGGCGGGTCGATCTGGCTCCGATGCCCGGTGGCCGCCGCCAAGAAAGCGGCGCAAAAAAGGCTCTTGGTGGGATGGGTCTCAGCCCGGGTCATAATCCTGGAGCCCAGACCACCAAGATGCTTCCGGTGCCTAGAGCCGGGACACCTGGGCGTCAACTGTACGGTTGGCGTCGACCGCAGCCAACTGTGCTTCTGCTGCGGGAAGGAGGGACACAGCGCCGCACACTGCACCGCGGAGCCTCATTGCCCGGTGTGTGAGACCGCCGGGAAACCGGCCAACCACCGCGTCGGAACGAGGGCGTGTTCTGCCACGCCCTCCAAAGAGGACAAGAGGAGGAAAAAGCCGGCAAGTGAAGGCCCTAGGGCCCCCTCACTGCCGGCTCAGCGGCCAACGCCGCGGGCGGAGAAGGGCATGGACACCAACAATTAGATGGCCACCACGTTCCTCCAGGCGAATGTCAACCACTCTGCCAGAGCTCAGGATTTGCTCCTCCAGAGCATGGCAGAGTGGTTGATAGACATTGCAGTAGTCGCCGAGCCCTATCTCGTCCCCCCCCGCGACAACTGGGCCGGGGATAGGGAGGGCGTGGTGGCCATCGTCGCCCAATCCCCACCCCTCGACAAGGTGGTCAGGGGCCGAGGCTGCGTCTTGGCCATCCGAGGCGGCATCGCGGTGATCGGGGTGTACTTCTCGCCGAACAGGACCCTCGCCGACTTCGAGGTGATGTTGGCGGAGGTCGGGGCCCTGGTGGCGGGGGCGCACCCCGTTCCCGTGATTGTCGCCGGAGACCTTAACGCCAAGTCGAGGGCGTGGGGATGCCCGGTGACGGACGCCCGCGGCGAAGTCCTCGAGGAGTGGGCGGTGGCTCTCGACCTCGCCGTCCTCAACAGGGGCTCGGAAGACACGTGCGTGCGGGAGCGAGGCGGATCCATTGTGGATGTCACGTTCGCCAGCTCTGCTCTCGCTCGCCGTGTCCACAACTGGTCTGTCAAGGTGGGCGTGGAGACATTGTCGGATCACCGATATATTCGGTTTGACGTCTCCACGCCCTCACCAGGAGTGGCGACCCGAGCCCCTGCTGGCCAGGGGACGCGCTGGTCCCTGAGGCGGTTGGACGGCGAGGTCGCGATGGAGGCGGCCATCGTCGAGGCCTGGGTGGCGGGTTCTGGCCCCGACCATGTGGTAGAGGACGTGGACGCCGCGGCAGAGCAGCTCGTTAGTGCTCTGACTCGCGTGTGCGACGCGTCCATGCCCAGGGCGGGGCCGGTCCCGCCACGTCGCCAACTGTACTGGTGGCGCGCGGAGCTCCGCGAGATGCGGAAGGCCTGCGTCGCTGCGCGCCGCCAGTACACCAGATTCCGGCGGAGACGGGTTCGTAACGGGGAGCGGGAGCGGGAGCTGTACGCGGAGTACAGGGCCACCTGTACAACGCTCCGGACGGCGATCGCTAGAGCCAAGGACACGGCGTGGGGCGAGTGGCTTGAGACCCTCGACCTCGACCCGTGGGGGCGCCCATATAAGGTGGTGAGCGGTAAGCTCCGCCCCTGGGCCCCCCCCCTCACGCAGAGTCTCGAGCCACAACTCCTCGAGCGCGTCGTGTCCTCGCTCTTCCCTGAGAGGGGAGAGTGGTGGCCGCCGTCCATGGCTCCCGCTGACCCCCCCCGTGAGGACGATGAGGAGGAAGAGGTCCCGCCGGTCTCTGAGGCGGAACTAGAGGTGGCGATCATGCGCCTGCGCGGGAAAAACAAGGCCCCCGGCCCGGACGGTATTCCCGGACGTGCCGTGGTGATTGCCGTGGGACAAATGGAGGAGCGGGTGAGGGCACTGTTCTCCGAGTGCCTGGCCCAGGGTCGCTTCCCCCGGCCGTGGAAGACGGGGAAACTCGTCCTTCTCCGAAAGAGCGGACGCCCGGCTGAGTCGCCGTCGGCCTACCGCCCCATCGTGTTGCTTGACGAGATGAGCAAGCTCCTCGAGCGGGTGCTCGCGGCGCGCCTCGTCAGGCACATGGTGGGGGTCGGGCCCGATCTCCACGGCGCTCAGTTTGGCTTCCGCCACGGCCGGTCGACCCTGGATGCCATCGCCCGAGTTCGTGCCCTCGCCGAGGAGGCGGTCGCCCAGGGTGAGGTGGTGCTGGCAGTGTCGCTCGACATTGCCAACGCCTTCAACACCTTGCCCTGGGAGACGATTAAAGAGGCGATGAGGTTCCACGGCATCCCACGGTACCTCCGGGATACCGTGTCCGATTATTTTGTTGATCGTGGCATTGTTTTTCCCGCGCAGGGCAATTGGACGAGGCGCAGTATGTCGTGCGGTGTTCCACAGGGGTCGGTCCTCGGGCCCCTCCTGTGGAACATCGGGTATGACTGGGTGCTCCGCGGTGCGACCCTCCGAGGTGTCGGCATTACATGCTACGCCGACGACACTCTCGTCACCGCCCGCGGGAGCACCCACAGGGAGGCAGCACTACTCGCCACAGCCGGCGTTGCGCAAGTGGTCCAGCGGATCCGGGCTCTCGGCCTGGAGGTGGCTCTCGGTAAATCCGAGGCCCTCTTCTTTCACGGACCTCGGAGAGCGCCACCTCCAGGGTCGAACATCGTGGTTGGAGGAGCCGAGATAGCCGTCGAGCCGACAATGCGGTACCTGGGCGTCGTGCTCGACGGCCGGTGGAGATTCACCGAGCACTTCCGGCGGCTTGCTCCGAAAGTCGTCGCTTTCGCCGGAGTGCTCGGCAGGCTCCTCCCCAACCTCGGGGGACCGAGCGTGGCGTGCCGCCGCCTCTACTGCGGTGTGGTGCGCTCTAAGGCGCTCTACGGAGCGCCGATATGGGCAGACGCCCTGAGCGCTCAGAACAAGGCGTTGCTGCGACGTCCGCAGCGCGCCATAGCGCTCAGGGCGACCCGGGCGTACTGCACCGTCTCGTTTGAGGCGGCCTGCGCCCTGGCTGGCACGCCGCCTTGGGACCTCGACGCCGAGGCCCAGGCGTTGGTTTACGCGCGCAACGCCGAGGCGAAACGAACCGGAGTCCGGCCCCCTCCGGAGGTGGTCAACCGATGGAGGCAGCAGGCGGACGACGACCTCCTCCGGAGGTGGTCGGAGAGACTGGAGAACCCGACGGCTGGCCACGAGCTCGTGGCCGCCATCCAGCCCGAGCTCGCTCCGTGGCTGAAGAAGAAACACGGCACCCTGACGTACCGCCTGGCGCAGGTCTTGACGGGACATGGCTGTTTTGGCCGGTACCTGTGTCGGGTGGTGCGTCGGGAACCGACCCCGGCGTGTCACCATTGTGGTGCAGACAATGACACGGCGCAGCACACCCGCGCCGTGTGCCCCGCCTGGGCGGAGCAGCGTGCCGCCCTGACGGCCGTAATCGGCGGGGACCTCTCGCTGCCGGCCATCATCCACAAGATGGTCGGCAGCCCAGAGGCTTGGGAGGCGGTGGTGGAGTACGCCGAGCGCGTGGTCCTCGAAAAGGAGACGGCGGAAAGGGCGCGGGAGGACGACACCCTCTCGCTCCCGATCCGCCGCCGCAGGCCCGGCCGCAGGAGGCTGGCGTACGCCCACCACCTGCCACCATAACGGGGACTAGGGGCGGAGGATCGGGGGATCCTTCGCCCCACCACATAGTCCCGAGGCGAGATGCGCTCTGTGATGTTCTCCAGAGCGCATCCATCCTAGGCGAGGCCGAGTGCCCCTAGAGGCGCGTCCGCGGCAGTCGCCCGGACGTCCGCAGGGGTGGTCGTGGAAGCGCAATCGCGAGCCCGCGGCCACCCCAACATGCGGAGAGAGAACATCCCGGGGGTTTTTAGTGGGTACACCCAGCCAGCGCGCATCACTAGGATGCGCGCTGACGGGGGACCCCCACATAACCATCCGGCCTCCCCCAAGGCCGGTGGTATCAATAAGGTAATTTCCCCCCGGGTAACAAAAAAAAAAAAAAAAAAAAAAAAAAAAAGGTTAGGTTAGGTTGCAGGCGAAGACCAGGGTGGACCTCGCCGCCCTCGGGATCCCAAGCGTCCGGTTCCGGGTGGCTGCCACCGGCGGCCGCATCCTCGAGCTGCCGGGCGCGCTGAGCGGTCCCAGCGCGGACACCTTGGCCCAGAAGCTGAGAGAGGCCCTGGACGGGGATATTGTGAAGGTTTCCAGGCCCGAGAAATGTGCAGATCTGCGCATCTCGGGCCTGGACGAATCGGTGTCAGCCGAAGAGGTCGTCGCTGCCATTGCGCAGCGTGGTGGGTGCTCTGCGGAGTCCGTCAAAGCGGGTGCGCTGAAACGCGGCTTCCAGGGCACCAACACCATCCGGGTGAGCTGCCCAGTGGCAGCGGCCAAGAAAGTTGGCAGCGGTGGACGTTTGCTGGTCGGCTGGATCGCTGCGCAGGTGAGTCTGCTGCAGCCCCGGCCGACGCAGTGTTTCCGGTGCCTCCACAAGGGGCACGTAAGTGCCCAGTGCACGGCGGAGGTCGACCGCAGCGATGAGTGTTATCGCTGCGGTCAATCAGGTCATAAGGCGGCCAAATGCCCCGCGGCTGAGGCGAGATGTTCGCTCTGCTCAGCCGCGGGCAAACCAGCGGGCCACAGGGTGGGCAGCAAAGCCTGCTCCCCACCCAAACCAAAGGCGGCGGCAAAAGCCTTCGGGCAATCCTGCCGCCCCCCGGAGCCGGGAGGCGAGGAGGCGATGACCACGAACCAGGATTAACCTGGTTCGTCGCTTCCTCCAGGGTCGGAGGGGGATCTCTCACACCCCCCTCCGACCCCTCCCATAACACGAGGCAAGGCGGCCGACCCCGGGGGGGGATCGACCGCCAGCTACACCATGCCTCGAGGTGGCGCGCGCGGTGTTCCGCGCGCCCCTCAGGAGTCGACGGACTGGGCAACCTCCACCCACTCCGTCCCGGTTTGGGTCCTTTATGGACAGGCGCTGCCGGGGCCGCGATAGCATACGATATCGTGACCTCGTAGCCCCGGCAACACGCGTCCCGGTGAACACCCGTTGGGTTTTAGTCAGTAGGAGTCTGACATAACCACCCGGCTACCCCCCGTGGCTGGGTGGTATCCATGATGGATTTCCCAACGTAAAAAAAAAAAAAAAAAAAAAAAAAAAAAAAAAAAAAAAAAAAAAAAAAAAAAAGGTTAGGTTAGGTTGGGCGGGTCTGGGTTCATCCATCACTAGATGCCTGAATCCAGGCCTTCCTCATTCACCCCGTGGTGAGTGGGGAGGCGTCGGCTTTGGGAAGGAGCGCAGGTCGCTAAGATCTCCCAAGGCAAGTCCGGGGTCATCCTTCACGTGGTTGCTGCCTGTTCTTGGTCTAATCCCCTCTGGAATAGACGTAACTGAAACCCCGGGCGCCGCGGTCTCGGTCGCGGGTCCCTCTACCGTGTTTACACGGTATAGGGGCTCGCGGACGAGATAGAACGGGATGAAGGTTCTCGCAAAGCTTTTGCTTTGCGGGGGCCCCATCCCGGATCATCCTTCACCCTCATTATCACCATCTTCATCCCTCACCCCCATTCTCATCCCCATTTCTTTTACAGATGTATATGTTCTCTTCCTTTTTCTTTTATTTATTGCTTGTGTGTTTTCTTGTTTGTTTGTCTGTCTGCTTGTTTGCTATTTATTCTTCTTCTTTTCTTGTTTGTTTCACCTCCATGTTCACCTAATCCTACGGTCCCGGTGCCCGCCTATGGGATGCATGGCCGGGGGGTAGACCCGGTCCCAAGGGCACCAACCAGGCCGTCACGCCTTTAAACTGTCCAAACAAAAATGGCGAGTCGCAAAAATACAAAACTACCCCAGGAGGGTACCGCCACTAACAGTGGCGGAGAATCCCTCACTGGCTCACTCGAGTCAGTCTGCCCCTCGTACTCTGGGGGGGGCAACGACCGCTACGAGAGCTTCAGCTCTTCCGACCCTTGCACACCCATACCTGACTCCGATCTGCCCGCGAACGCGGATGCGAAAAAAGTTCTCGTCGGCCGTCTTCTTCGCAAGAAGAAAACGGAACCGACGAGGGCACGAGAAGCTCGTGTCGTCCTGGCACGATGCCCCACTCCGGACGAAGAACAGCCCGCACCGGCGAAATCGGTGCACCTGTCCGATTCCGACTCGGACATGAGTTGCGAGACGGTGACGTCCCAAGCGTCGCTGTCCTCCAATCGCTTTTGGAGGAAGCGCGCGAGGGACGCCCCCGGCTCGGGCTCAAGCGAGGATCTGGCGCCTTCAGCCAAGACGCCGAATAAGAGAGGACGTGGCCGTCCTCCCTCCACCGGCCAATATGTCGGCCTTGCCAAGGCTAAGGCACAACTTAATGCGGCGAAGGCGGAGGAGCTCCGGCTCCAGGCCGAAATGGAAATGGCGGAAGAGGTCAGGCGGAAAAGGGAGACGAGGGCCGCCATCTTCCGCAAGTCCCCGGTCCTCACTCAGCAGGGGAGGAGCGAACCCGAGTCGTTGGACCTGGAAAAGGTGGTCGGCGACTCTTTGGAAACGATCCTCCAGGTCGCCAGGACCTCAAAACACCTGAAGGGGACCTACGTCAGGGCCTTAAATGATGCCGCCGACGCCCTAAAGGTCTCCTTCACGGAGTTGAGAGTCCGAACGGCCACGGAGGAGGTTGCTCGGCTAGAGGCGGCTAACGCCAAGCTCGCGGCTGAACTGGCCGATATCAGGAGGGAGATGGCGCAGCTGCAGCCTGCCGCGGCCCCAGCCCCGACCCCGACCGCGGACGAGATTGTCCGGGCAGTCATGGCCCAGTGCGGGGCCATGATTACCGCACGATTTAAGGGCCTGGAGGAGCTCCTCCACCCAGAGAAACGTCTGCGGCCCCCACTGGCCGCAGATAGAAGAAGGAGCACAGCCTCGACCGAGTCCGCCGCACAGACGCTCATCCCCCACGAGGCCTCCCCGCCACAGTTGGAGGACGCGGTGGAGACAACTTTTGCGGCCGCCACCAAAAGGCCCCCAAGGAAGACCCCGAAAGCCCCGGCCCCGGAGCCGAAAAAACAAAAGGCGAAGACAAGGAAGACGGCTGAGCCTCAACCCCTGCCAACCAGGACCCAGCCCCGGCCCCAACCCAAACCCCGATCCCAACCGGACGAGGAATGGACTGTCGTGCCGCCGGGTGGCAAGCCAAAAAAGCAGGCCAAGAAGAAAAAGGGTACCCCAGCGCAACCACCGGCAAAGAAAGGACCCAAGTTGAAGGCCCCCCGCTCCACAGCAGTCGTTCTGACGCTGCAGCCGGAGGCCGTGGAGCGAGGAATCACGTACGGCAACGTGCTCCTGGAGGCCAAGCAGCGCGTCGATATGCACGAGCTCGGCATAGACGGCGTGCTGTTCCGCACAACGGCCACAGGAGCACGTCTCCTAAAGATCCCTGGCGCTTCAAGCGCCGAGAAGGCCAACGCCCTGGCCTCCAAATTAAAGGAGGCCATCGGAGAAGAGGTGGTCCGAGTCACCAGACCCGAGAAATGCGTTGAGATGCGCGTTGTGGGTCTGGATGACTCGGCCACAAAGGAGGACGTGGTGATGGCCGTGGCCAAAACCGGTGGCTGCCCGGCGGAGGCCATCAAGGCCGGAGATATTGTCCGCGGCGTCGGTCGACGGCAGGGGGGGTCTATCTGGCTCCGGTGCCCGGTGGCCGCCGCCAAAAAAGTGGCGACGAAAAGGCTTTTGGTGGGCTGGGCCTCGGTCCGGGCCATCATTTTGGAGCCCAGACCGCCGAGGTGCTTCCGGTGCCTTGAGCCGGGCCACCTCGGCGTAAATTGCACGGTCGGCATCGACCGTAGCACTTTGTGTTTTTGTTGCGGTAAGGAGGGCCACAGTGCTGCCCTCTGCACCGCGGACCCCCACTGCCCGGTCTGTGAGGCCGCCGGGAAGCCGGACACCCACCGCGTTGGTACGAGGGCGTGTTCTGCCACGCCCTCCAAAGGGGAAAAGAAAAGAAGAAAGCCGGCTGGTGAAGGTCCTAGGGCCCCCTCACAGCCGGCTCAGCGGCCGACGCCGCGGGCGGAGAAGACCATGGACACCACCAATTAGATGGCCACCACGTTCCTCCAGGCGAATGTCAACCACTCTGCCAGAGCTCAGGATCTGCTCCTCCAGAGCATGGCAGAGTGGTTGATACAAACAGCAATCATCGCCGAACCCTACGCCATCCCCCCCCGCGACAACTGGGTCGGGGACATGGAGGGCGTGGTGGCCATCGTCGCCCAATCCCCACCCCTCGACAAGGTGGTGAGGGGCCGAGGCTGTGTCTTGGCCATCCGGGACAACATCGCGGTGATCGGGGTGTATTTCTCGCCGAACAGGACCCTCGCCGACTTCGAGGTGATGTTGGCGGAGGTCGGGGCCCTGGTGGCGAGGGCGCACCCCGTTCCCGTGATTGTCGCCGGAGACCTCAACGCCAAGTCGAGGGCGTGGGGATGCCCGGTGACAGACGCCCGCGGCGAAGCCTTGGAAGAGTGGGCGGTGGCCCTCGACCTCGCCGTCCTCAACAGGGGCTCGGAAAACACGTGCGTGCGGGAGCGAGGCGGATCCATTGTGGATGTCACGTTCGCCAGCTCTGCTCTCGCGCGCCGTGTCCACAACTGGTGCGTCAGGGTGGACGTGGAGACACTATCGGACCACCGATACATTCGGTTTGACGTCTCCACGTCCACACCAGGAGTGGCGACCCGAGCCCCTGCTGGCCAGGGGACGCGCTGGTCCCTGAGGCGGTTGGACGGCGAGGTCGCGATGGAGGCGGCCATCGTCGAGGCCTGGGTGGCGGGTTCTGGTCCCGACCAAGCGGTGGTGGACGTGGACGCCGCAGCAGAGCAGCTGGTTAGTGCTCTGACTCGCGTGTGCGACGCGTCCATGCCCAGGGCGGGGCCAGTCCCGCCACGTCGCCAACTGTACTGGTGGCGCGCAGAGCTCCGCGAGATGCGGAAGGCCTGCGTCGCCGCGCGCCGCCAGTACACCAGATCCCGGCGGAGACGTGTTCGCAACGGGGAGCGGGAGCGGGAGCTGTACGCGGAGTACAGAGCCGCCTGTACGACGCTCCGGACGGCGATCGCCAGAGCCAAGGACACGGCGTGGGGTGAGTGGCTCGAGACCCTCGATCTCGACCCGTGGGGGCGCCCGTATAAGGTGGTGAGCGGCAAGCTCCGCCCCTGGGCCCCCCCCCTCACGCAGAGTCTCGAGCCGCAGTTCCTCGAGCGCGTCGTGTCCTCGCTCTTCCCTGAGAGGGGAGAGTGGTGGCCGCCGTCCATGGCTCCCGCTGACCCCCCCCGTGAGGACGACGAGGAGGAAGAGGTCCCGCCGGTCTCTGAGGCGGAACTCGAGGTGGCAGTTCTGCGCCTGCGAGGGAAAAACAAGGCCCCCGGCCCGGACGGTATCCCCGGACGTGCCGTGGTGATTGCCGTGGGACAAATGGAGGAGCGGGTGAGGGCACTGTTCTCCGAGTGCCTGGCCCAGGGTCGCTTTCCCCGGCCGTGGAAGACGGGGAAACTCGTCCTTATCCGGAAGAGCGGACGCCCGGCTGAGTCGCCGTCGGCCTACCGCCCCATCGTGTTGCTTGACGAGATGAGCAAGCTCCTCGAGCGGGTGCTCGCGGCGCGCCTCGTCAGGCACATGGTGGGGGTCGGGCCCGACCTCCACGGCGCTCAGTTCGGCTTCCGCCACGGCCGGTCGACCCTGGACGCCATCGCCCGGGTTCGTGCCCTCGCCGAGGAGGCGGTCGCCCAGGGTGAGGTGGTGCTGGCAGTGTCACTCGACATTGCCAACGCCTTCAACACCTTGCCCTGGGAGACGATCAAAGAGGCGTTGAAGTTCCACGGCATCCCACGGTACCTCCGGGATATCGTGTCCGACTATTTTGTGGATCGTGGTATTGTTTTTCCCTCGCAGGACAGTTGGACGAGACGTGACATGTCGTGCGGTGTTCCACAGGGGTCGGTCCTCGGGCCCCTCCTGTGGAACATCGGGTACGATTGGGTGCTCCGCGGTGCGACTCTCCGAGGTGTCGGCGTTACCTGTTACGCCGACGACACCTTGGTAACCGCCCGCGGAGCCACACATAGAGAGGCGGCATTGCTTGCCACGGCCGGCGTTGCGCAGGTGGTCCAGCGGATCCGGGCTCTCGGCCTGGAGGTGGCTCTCGGTAAATCCGAGGCCCTCTTCTTTCACGGTCCTCGGAGAGCGCCACCTCCAGGGTCGAACATCGTGGTCGGAGGAGCCGCGATTGCCGTCGAGCCGACAATGCGGTACCTGGGCGTCGTGCTCGACGGCCGGTGGAAATTCACCGAGCACTTCCGGCGTCTCGCTCCGAAGGTCGTGGCCTTCGCCGGAGTGCTCGGCAGGCTCCTCCCCAACCTCGGGGGACCGAGCGTGGCGTGCCGCCGCCTCTACTGCGGTGTGGTGCGCTCAAAGGCGCTCTACGGAGCGCCGATATGGGCAGACGCCCTGAGCGCTCAGAACAAGGCGTTGCTGCGACGTCCGCAGCGCGCCATAGCGCTCAGGGCGGCCCGGGCGTACTGCACCGTCTCGTTCGAGGCGGCGTGCGTCCTGGCTGGCACGCCACCTTGGGACCTCGATGCCGAGGCCCAGGCACTGGTCTACCAGCGCAACGCCGAGGCCAAGCGGACTGGTGTCCGGCCCCCTCCGGAGGTGGTCAACCAATGGAGGCAGCGGGCGAACGAAGACCTCCTCCGGAGGTGGTCGGAGAGGTTGGAGAGTCCGACGGCCGGTCACGAGTTGGTGACCGCCGTCCAGCCCGAGCTCGCCCAGTGGGTGGGGCGCAGGCACGGTACGCTGACGTACCACCTGGCGCAGATCCTGTCAGGACATGGTTGTTTTGGCAGGTACCTGTTCCGGGTGGTGCGTCGGGAGCCAACACCTGCGTGCCACCACTGCGGCGACAATGACGACACGGCGCAGCACACCCGCGCCGTGTGCCCCGCCTGGGCGGAACAGCGCGCCGCCCTGCGGGCGGTCATTGGAGAGGACCTCTCGCTGCCGGCCATCATTCGCAAGATGGTCGGCAGCCCAGAGGCTTGGGAGGCGGTGGTGGCATACGCCGAGCACGTAGTGCCCGAGAAGGAGACGGCGGAGAGGGCGCGGGAGGATGATGTCCTCTCGCTCCCGATCCGCCGCCGCCGGCCCGGTCGCAGAAGGCTGGCGTATGCCCACCATCTGCCACCATAACGGGGACTAGGGGCGGAGGATCGGGGGATCCTTCGCCCCACCACATAGTCCCGAGGCGAGATGCGCTCTGCGATGTTCTCCAGAGCGCATCCATCCTAGGCGAGGCCGAGTGCCCCTAGAGGCGCGTCCGCGGCAGTCGCCCGGACGTCCGCAGGGGTGGTCGTGGAAGCGCAATCGCGAGCCCGCGGCCACCCCAACATGCGGAGAGAGAACATCCCGGGGTTTTTAGTGGGTACACCCAGTCGGCGCGCATCACTAGGATGCGCACTGGCGGGGGACCCCCACATAACCATCCGGCCTCCCCAAGGCCGGTGGTATCAATAAGGTAATTTCCCCCGGGTCACAAAAAAAAAAAAAAAAAAAAAAAAAAAAAAAAGGTTAGGTTAGGTTGGGCGGGTCTGGGTTCATCCATCACTAGATGCCTGAATCCAGGCCTTCCTCATTCACCCCGTGGTGAGTGGGGAGGCGTCGGCTTTGGGAAGGAGCGCAGGTCGCTAAGATCTCCCAAGGCAAGTCCGGGGTCATCCTTCACGTGGTTGCTGCCTGTTCTTGGTCTAATCCCCTCTGGAATAGACGTAACTGAAACCCCGGGCGCCGCGGTCTCGGTCGCGGGTCCCTCTACCGTGTTTACACGGTATAGGGGCTCGCGGACGAGATAGAACGGGATGAAGGTTCTCGCAAAGCTTTTGCTTTGCGGGGGCCCCATCCCGGATCATCCTCATCCCCATTACCATCATCTTCATCCCTCACCCCCATTCTCATCCCCATTTCTTTCACAGATGTATATGTTCTCTTCTTCTTTCTTTTATTTTATTTATTGCTTGTGTGTTTTCTTGTTTGTTTGTTTGTCTGTCTGTTTGTTTGTTTGCTTGCTTGTTTATTCTTCTTCTTTCTTGTTTGTTTCATCTCCATGTTCACCTAATCCTACGGTCCCGGTGCCCGCCTATGGGATGCATGGCCGGGGGGTAGACCCGGTCCCAAGGGCACCAACCCCAGGCCGTCACGCCTTAAAACTGTCTAAAAACAACATGACGAGTCGCAAAACATTTAAACTACCCCAGGAGGGTACCGCCACTAACAGTGGCGGAGAATCCCTCACTGGCTCATCCGAGTCAGTCTGCCCCTCGTACTCTGGGGGGGGCAACGACCGTTATGGGAGCTCCGGCTCTCTCGACCACAACGACCACTGCAACCACACTGACACCGATCTTGCCGCCGACGCGGGAACTAAGGAGGTTTTCGTCGACCGTCTTCTTGTCAAGAAGACGGAACCGACGAAAACGAAAGAGGCACGCGTTGTCCTGACGCGCTGCCCGACGCCAAGCGCCGAAGACGTCTTCGCGCTGGCGAAGACGAGCAACCTATCAGACACGGAGTCTGATATGAGCTGTGAGACGGTAACGTCCCAAGCGTCGCTCTCCTCCAGTCGCTTCTGGAGGAAGCGCGCGAGGGACGCTCCGGGCTCCGGCTCGAGCGAAGATTTGGCGCCATCAGCGAAAACGCCAAACAAGAGAGGACGTGGCCGTCCCCCCTCTACAGGGAAATACGTCGGCTTAGCCAAAGCCAAGGCCGAGCTCAACGCGGCAAAGGCCGAAGAGCTCCGGCTCGAGGCCGAACGGGAATTAGCCGACGAATTGGCGCGGAAAAGGGCCACCCGAGCGGCCATATTCCGAAAGTCTCCGGTCCTCCCGGCAGAAGGAAGAGCCGAGCCGGAGACCCTCGATTTGGAAAAGGTGGTAAGGGAGTCCCTGGACACCATCACCCAGGTCGCCAGGACGTCAGGACGCCTCAAAGGGACTTACGTGAGAGCCCTGAACGAGGCGACTGACGCCCTGAAGGTGTCGTTCGCGGAGCTGCGAGTCCGCACTGCCACAGAAGAGGTGGCACGGCTGGAGGCAGCCAATGCGCGGCTCGCAGCCGAGCTCAACGAACTCCGCAAGGAGATGGCCGGGCTGCAGTCGGCCGCGACCCCAGCCCCGACCCCGACTGCGGAAGAAATTGCGCGCGTCGTCATGGCCCAGTGCGGGGCCACAATCACCGCGCGATTTAAGAAACTCGAGGAGCTACTGCTCCCCGAAAGGCGCCTGCGGCCCCCGCTGGCCGCGGACAAGAAAAGGAGCCAGGCTACGGCGACCACTGCCGATCCCACAACGGCCGCTCCCGACGCAACCTGCGCCCCACCGGACGAGACAGTGGTGGACATGGCTCCTGTACCTGCCACCAAACCTTCCCACAGCCAAGTGGTGGCCAAGGGAAGGAAAAACAAGAAGACGGCTGACCCACAGCCCCCCCCAACACGGAAGAAGCCCCAGCCCACACCCGAACCACAACCCCTACCACAGCGCCAGTCTGCGGGTGAGGGATGGACTGTGGTGACCCGGGACAACAGTGGCACCAAGGGGAAAAAGAAGAAGCCGGCCAAACAGGCGTCAGGCACTCCTAAAGCGGCGCAGAAGAAAGGGAAGGGGCGAAAGGAGCAGAAAAAGAAGGTGCCCAAGCTCCGCGCCCCGCGCTCGACTGCGGTCATGTTGACTCTTCAGCCGGGCGCCGAGGAGCGCGGGCTTACCTACGGCCACGTGCTCGCGGAGGCCAAGCGGCACATCGACCTCAAGGAGTTAGGTATTGAGGGCGTGAGGTTCGGCACTGCAGTAACTGGCGCCCGCCTCCTCAAACTGCCAGGCGCCGCCAGTGCCGACAAGGCTAACACCCTGGCCAGCAAACTCCAGGAGGCCCTGGGCGAGGAAGTGGTCCGGGTCTCCAGGCCCGAAAAATGCGTAGAAATGCGCATCACAGGCCTGGATGACTCGGCCACAAAAGACGACGTCGTTGGCGCCATAGCTGAGGCTGGGGGCTGCCCCAAGGACGCCATCAGAACCGGCGAGATCGTTCGCTCCGGCGGCCGACAGGGCACAGTTTGGCTGCGCTGCCCTGTCGCGGCAGCCAAGAAAGTCGCCCAGAAGAGGCTTCTGGTGGGCTGGGTGTCGGTCCGGGTTCAGATCCTGGAGCCCAGAGCCCAGAGATGCTTCAGGTGTCTTGAGCCCGGACACGTGGGCGTCAAATGCACCGCGACCGTGGACCGCAGCAAACTCTGCTTCCGCTGCGGCGAGCCCGGCCACGGTGCAGCTCAGTGTACTGCCGCCGAACCGCACTGCCCCGTCTGCGACGCGGCCAAAAGACCTGCCGACCACCGAATCGGCAGCAAAGCGTGCTCGGCCACACCCCCCAGAAGAGGGGCCATGGCGAAGAAGACGGTTGGCGATGGCTCTAGGGCCCCCTCGCAACCCGTCCAGCGCCCGGCGCGAGAGAAGGAGCCATCGTCAACTGTCAATTAGATGGCCTCCAAATATATGCAGGCGAACCTGAACCACTCTGCCCGTGCCCAAGATCTCTTTCTTCAGAGCATGGCAGAGTGGTCCATCCAGGTGGCGATAGCGGCAGAACCCTATTATATTCCCCCCCGGGATAACTGGGCGGGCGATCGCGAGGGCCTAGTAGCCATCATCGCCCAGCCGGCGGCTGGCTCCCCCCCCTTTCAAAGGGTGATAAAAGGCCGGGGATGCGTCCTGGTCACCATGGACGGGATCACCGTGATCGGGGTGTACTTCTCCCCAAACAAGACCCTCGCCGAATTTGAGCAAATGCTCGCCGAGGTGGGGGCTCTTGTGGGGCGGGGGCGCCCCGGTCCCGTCCTGGTCGCCGGGGACCTCAACGCCAAGTGCACGGCATGGGGATCCCCAACAACTGACGCGCGAGGAGAGGCCCTACTGGAGTGGCTGATGTCGGCGGACCTGGAGGTCCTCAACAGGGGGTCTACGGACACCTGCGTGCGGAGGCGGGGCGGATCGATCGTAGACGTCACGTTCGCTAGCCCCGCCCTCGCGCGCCGCGTCCAGGGGTGGACCGTGAGGGCGGACGTGGAGACACTCTCTGACCATCGTTACATCCGGTTTGATGTCTCCACGTCCGCGCGGCGAGGAGCCGTCCCGCCCCCCCCCCCCTGCCGGGGAGGGTGTCCGCTGGTCACTCAAGCGACTGGACGGAGAACTGGCCAAAGAGGCGGCCATTGTCGAAGCCTGGGTGGCTGGGTCGGACGCTGACGAGACGACACCGGACGTCGACACCGCGGCTGAGCGGATGATAGGCGCTCTCTCCCGCGTCTGTGACGCGGCGATGCCCAGGGCGGGGCCCATCCCGGCTCGCCGCAAGCTGTATTGGTGGCAGCCGGAACTCCAAAACCTGCGAAAAGCCTGCTTCGCGGCGCGTCGCCAATACAGCCGTTCCCGGCGCAGGCGAGTCCGGGATGAGGAGCGCGAGCGGGAGACATATGCCGAATACAGGGCCACTTGCGCGGCCCTACAAGCGGCAATCGGACAGGCCAAGGAGTCGTCGTGGAAAGAGTGGTTGGAGACCCTTAATCTGGACCCGTGGGGGCGCCCATACAAGGTGGTGAGTGGCAAACTCCGCCCTTGGGCCCCCCCACTCACAAGAACCCTCGAGCCTCAGCTCCTCGAGCGCGTTGTCTCCGCCCTCTTTCCCGATAGACAGGAGTGGTGGCCGCCGGCCATGGCGCCCGTCGACCCGACCGAGGAGAACGAGGAGGAAGTGCCCCCGGTGTCAGAGGCGGAGCTCGAAATAGCAATACTCCGACTCCGCCGGAAAAACACAGCCCCCGGACTGGACGGCATACCGGGCCGCGTCGTGACCATCGCCATGGGGGAACTGGGCGAGGGAGTAAGGACTCTGTTCTCCCAGTGCTTGAGCCAGGGTCGGTTCCCACAGCCGTGGAAGACGGGGAAGCTGGTGCTCCTCCGTAAGCCCGGACGCCCTGCTGACTCGCCGTCGGCCTACCGCCCCATCGTCCTGCTTGACGAGATGAGCAAGCTCCTCGAGCGAGTGCTCGCCGCTCGTCTCGTCAAGCACATGACAGGGGTGGGGCCCGACCTCCACGGCAGCCAGTTCGGCTTCCGGGCTCACCGTTCGACCCTGGACGCCATCGCCCAAGTCCGGGATCTCGCAGAGGAGGCGATCTCCCAGGGCGAGGTGTTGTTAGCGGTCTCCCTCGACATCGCAAACGCCTTCAACACCCTGCCCTGGGAGACCATAAAAGAGGCGCTCAGGTACCATCGGGTACCCCACTACCTGAGGAGAGCGGTAGCGGACTATTTCGCGGACCGGGCCGTCAAATATCCTGGCCAATCGGAGTGGCACAGAAGACCCATGTCGTGCGGTGTTCCACAGGGGTCGGTACTCGGACCCCTCCTGTGGAACATCGGGTACGACTGGGTGCTTCGTGGCGAAAACCTCCCGGGAATCGGAGTGGTGTGTTACGCCGATGACACCCTAGTCACGGCGCGAGGATCCTCGCACAGAGAGGCAGCTCTGCTGGCCACGGCGGGAGTCGCCCAGGTGGTCCGGCGGATCCGGGCCCTGGGCTTGGAGGTGGCCCTCAGCAAGTCCGAGGCCCTCTTCTTTCACGGGCCCCGGGGGGCGCCACCACCTGGGACATCCATCGTTGTGGGGGGGGAGACAAT